>NC_051169.1:62740532-62745532 GCF_013339725.1 Rhipicephalus microplus
CGTTCTAAACATTAGTGATAATAAATACTCTTCTTCGGAAAACATCACAGATCATTATACAACCACGAAGTATCGCTCTTCTCTCTCTTTTATGACACATCAATTAAGACTTTGTTGAAAGAGACGGTCTGTGTTTTATACCTTGCCTTTGTTTAAACATGACATTTTCTTTACGTTTCAGATCACACCTCCTCCGATGATGTGGCCCTTATCATAACTATACTTAATACGATGTCGGCTCGGCTTGGTTCATATAGGCTAGCTCTGCCTAGCGTCGAAAGGGCAGGTAATTGTAGGTAATAAAAAGTATGTGCACAGTTGGCAACACTGTCTTCACTCAGTCTCACACATGTACATGAAAGTGCTTGCATCTATATATAGAACTCATGCAACTTTTTGGCGGAACACAAGGCGTCGTTTTTTTTAGCTGACTCCGTGATTCCGATGGTTCGCAGACCACTGCGCCGTCTCCTTGATCTATAATATCGAAGAACCCTTTCACAGATCGCAAGCTCTCTTACAAGATCGATTATCCGATTTCGACCCGTCAACCTTGGGTAAATTTAACGGACCACTGTTCCGTTTTCCCGCCTAGTTTGTTTGTTTCACGTATGTATAAAAATTATTCGTGTGGGTGTGTGTGTTTGATCGAAAACGTTATTGGTCCTATAGAAACATTACGTCCATGCGCCGACCAATATCAAATCGAACGAGGCGCTGTGGAACGATGCGTGAAGTCTGCGGCGTGCTCATCCTGTCCCCGATCTTTCGCGCGTCTATTTGTGTAGCTCCGACGATGTCCACGCTGTGCAATAATTATCTGTTTGCGAAGTCTTCGAACACGGTGAGCGCGGTAATCGATGAATTGATGGTGGTTGAGCTGAATTTAAACAAAATATAGTTTGAAGCTTCACATTATATAAGCGCCTGAGATTTGCTGTTGGCTTCAATAAAATTTCTGCATGCAGCATCTTGGAGGGCTGGCCAAGGAGTTTCGATCGATGATCGATCAACCAACCAATAAATTAGCTAATCAATAAGCTTTATTATCATGATGAAAGGGATGTTACTTTTAATGCATGAAACATATATAGACGAGGAAGTACAAGACTGCGATGGGACTCTCAATTGTAAAAACACTCAGTGAAAAAAAAAAAGGAACAGGCGTTTTTACTTTTTGCGGTAGTCACTCCTGTGACACAACAAGGTTGCAGTCACGTGACACCAGATGAGCCACAGTGAGCTTTGCACGTGTTTGCCAATGAAGTGAACCCTTGTGAGGGCCTTGTGTGAGCCCCTTAATTTTCGCGTTGTGTATGTGCTTGTAATCCACTCTTCTTGCCCGTTTTTCTCACGCTGTAAGAACAATTATTTTCTTACACCGTGGTTGCCCCACTTCTGGCTTTCGCAGTTCGTGATCTTGTGTTCGGCATCGTGCTCGCACAGACGCAAATGTGAGAGCAGCGACGCGCGCTTCTTTTGTAGTAGCATACTTGCGCTGCCGTTCCCTCGAGCACAATGCAGCGCTCCATCGCCCGTCTTCTGGCCGCCGACTAGCGCCGCCGCTATCAGCCGACACCGCAGTAACCGCGTCTAGCCGATTATACGTAAATATGTTGTCGTCGTAAAGCATTTGGTCGTCTAAGTGGAAGTTGTTACCGAACCACGAAGAAGGACTTTTCTCTTTTGTTTTTGTCGCTGTGAATTTTGCGTGTTTCACGTTGAGTATGTGGTTTGTTATACTGTACGTCAACAATGACGCCATCATACTCCTGTTAACCAGGCGGCAACCTTTCAAATAAACAGCAACTGGCGTGTTTATGTGATGTTGCATAGATATACACTTGTTGCCTGGTTGTGGCCCCCCGGGCCTCGTAAAGCTGTATGCTTACAGCTATAGGGGCTTTCAACAGTTTACTTGTGCATGTTGTAAATAGAACTACACTTGACTTGTACCACACAACCCTCACGAGCAGAGCCTCATTGTTGGTTTACTGGTTTCTAAAATGAGCCAGTACCGTCACGAGAGCACGAGAATAGAAGAAAACACTAAATTCATTTTTAAAAAAGAATGTTTGCTCCGACATTTAGAAATGATGACCCGCCGGGATTCTGAAGTATACGTGTTGCTCAAGGAATAACGGGGACAAGCACCGACGAACTGCGTGGTGAATTTAATAACGAAACGTTTCAGTGACCACGCGTTCACGACTAACTGAACACGACGGATGAGTTTACCGTAAACACGTAATTAATTAGAGCTGTCGTGTACCGTGAAGTGGTGCAACGTATAAATACGCAGTGCTCTGCAGATGACGCTAACGTAGAAGAAAAAAAAAAAAGAAATCGCACCTTGGGCAGACAGGTAACCATAGCAACGGACAGGCATACGCATCTCGGTCACTTCCTGCACGTCCGAGATTGATTGTTCGTCGTGTTCACAACACCGGCGACGGCCAGGACGCCGGGGAAGCGAACCAGTCGTGGCGCGAGTGCGTCCTTCTATGCCGGCCACTTGGATGCAGTTAGCGAAGCGCGCCCTCGAAAGGCTTTCCTGTAACTCTCGAGATTGGGCGTATTGATTGATTGATTGATATGTGGGGTTTAACGTCCCAAAACCACTATATGATTATGAGAGACGCCGTAGTGGAGGGCTCCGGAAAGTTCGACCACCTGGGGTTCTTTAACGTGCACCCAAATCTGAGCACACGGGCCTACAACATTTCCGCCTCCATCGGAAATGCAGCCGCCGCAGGTTGGGCTGTATTGTACCACTCGGGAAGAAAAAGAAAGGAACGAGAGGCGGCATGACGTGTGCACGTACTTTTCATCGTCAGACTTCATTAGGTCAGCAGCTGCAGTGTGTGCCAAGGCCTTGTTCCAAGGGTATTGGTTCTCCGAGCTGCAACCGTTCCTGCTTTTGCAATGAACCCTCGCTGATCTCGCGGATTAACCTAATCTCATCTCTGCCGCTCTCTGCAGTGGCATCTGTGTATACCTAATCCTTGGTGCCCTATACCATAGCTTGTAGATAAGTGGATCACCAATTAATTTCGCTGTGCATTGCATGATTATCCCGCTCCCTAAGCTCCACTTTCGTCATCTCAATCTCAGTGTCGTCTACACTCGTTCTATTCTTAATTAATGCAACGTTCGATATTGATCTTTCATTTGACCGTCGTGCGGTCTCCCGTCTAGTTACTTGTTGGTTAGGGAACCCATATTATCATTACGCGCATTCGCCTATGTGTATAATTTGTACTTGTCATACAAGGTCGTGGTGGCGACATCTTGCGGAGTTGCTTCTCTGAGCTGAAATGTAATTTTGGTGCGCGGCTTCGGCTCGTGCACCTCCTTGTCCGCGAAGTCTTCCTCATACTAATACTGACCTGTCATTAATAAGTATGTATTGCAGCACATAGGTTCCGGACGGGCGCAGAAGGATGGGAAGGTACTTGCCGCTTGCTTTAACTTAATTTTCATAGTTGGAACACTGTTTATCGAAAGCAGGTTATTGCACTTCGTTTTCGTTCTTGTGAGTTCGTCAGATATGGGCCTAAGGTACTCGGCTGCTGACCCGCAGGTCGCGGGATTTATTCCCGGCTGCGGCAACTGCACTGCCGAAGGAGGCGGAAATGTAGGCCCGTGTGCTCAGGTTCGGGTGCACGTTAAAGAACCCCAGGTGGTAGAAATTTCCGAAGCCCTCCACTACGGCGTCTCTCATAACCGTATGGTGCTTTTCGGACGTTAAACCCCACATATAAATCAGATATGGGCGAACGATTACTGAATGTATATAGTTATTCTCGCGGGCACCTTTTCTTGGCAACGGAGGACAAGAACACGTACTTTTCGGGGAAATAGTCCAGTTCGGCTCGCGTTTCAAAAGATGGACGTCTTCGTAACGTAATTTTGCATGCCGTTTTGCTTTATACGCCTAGGCTACCATTTGCGAGTGAAATTCGTCACGAGCTCCTCCGGCGAGTCGTCGGAACAGCTGGAGGGTGAGGAGCGCTGACCTTATCGAAGACAATGACGCCATTTCGACTGTGAGGTGCGACGTTCTTGCTCGTGCTAAAATGCGAAATGACGCCGAATATATATATATATATATATATATATATATATATATATATATATAAAGTTATTAGACCGAATTTAATGAAATGTGAAGAAAGAAAAGTGGGTGAAAAGATAACTTGTCGTGGGCAGGAACCGAACCTGCGACACAGGCTCATAAAGAGTGTGCCACACTCGCCGCCATGGCTACTGAGGGCGCTGACTGACACTCCCACGTTTAAATTCACATATATGCCCTATAAAGTGGCTGGGAGGACAGCCGCACAGTCGTGAAAAACATGGACGCAATCGTGAAACTGTATTATTCAGCGGTAGCACACGCCCACTTTGGCTCCGTAGCCTTCCCTTCATTGCCAAGAACAGTTGTCCGGTATAGTATATATTCCGTTTCATACATCCGCAGCAATGCTGTGGAGGCTCGAGACTTCGTGCTGTGCAGTCGAACGCGATGTGAAGGTTATCGCGCGCGCGTCGACTAAGAACTACAACAGCGCCACATCCGAGAATACACTTTCTAGGAGAAGGTGGTATCACGCAAGTTCCACTCACTCTTTTTGCTAAATCTGGGACCACTCCACGCGTCTGAGGGAGCTGCATGCGAAGCTGTGCCAAGTACCAGCATTTTTTCAGGCAATTTCGCAATTGCTTGCGGAGATAAGAGCCCAGATAATCGCTACAGATGGAAGGCTCCACATAGAAAAAAAAAGTCCTGTCTATTTACGCGACCGTCTCGGCAAGGAACCTTGCAATAAGGTTGATGGTATGGGCGAAGTCGAAGGACAAAACTTCATTTTGAAAGATCGGTAGAAATGGGGTACTCAGGAGCATGTTAACCATGGGGTCCCAATTCCAGGGCCCAACTGACTTGCGCCGCTCGCCTAACTTTACTCAAAAGCGCTGATTGCACCCATGGCTCCGAG